>JAFBJZ010000602.1:565000-572500 GCA_016785225.1 Psettodes erumei
TTAACTGCATCTTCCTTTTTTTAAATGAACCGGCGGCGCTACTCTCAAGGACGCCGACCGCGAGAGCGGCGTCTCTTCACGTCGACCTCCGGGGGAGTTCACGAGTGTAAGTTCTTGGTTGTGACCCTGAAAAAAAAAAAAAAAAAAACAAAACACAAAACCAAACCCTCATTTATGCGCACGGCTCGCCTCCTCCTTCAGAAAGCGAACGTTAGTAGAAAACACCCTTCACCTCAGCTTTCAGAAAGGAAGCGCCGCTGCCAGAAACGCTCTTCACCTTTCGCTGCGTTTCAAATTCATCTTACCAGTCCACTTTGGGAACTCGTGGGTTTCGGCAAAGGAGCTGGATTTTTGTTGCGCTTCCGTAACATGACAATGACTGATCTAATTGGAATAGAATGGGTAACCTGGCACAATCGAATGGCTGGAGAGCCTGTCGGGTATCCAGTGAGAGCTGAATGACGCACGAGTGGGCGACCTCTGAAAATTTCAAAATAAAAGTACACAGAGAAAAGGTGACGCGCATACATTCGAAAAGAAAATACAGGGAAGAACAAAGACTTGAAGCTTTACATGTGTGAAGAACTCCACCCAGGCTGAAAGCTCTGGAAACAAACAAAAAAGCTTGTAAAGGGACCTGGAGTCACCTCTCGGCAGACTCAAGCGGTTCCACCAGATAATGGGATCACTTTTGCGATTGTGTCTACCCAGAATTCATAGGGAGGCAGGTACAACGTCGACCACGTTCGCCATCTAGTTTTTGTACAGGGGCTGAGGCTGATGGGAGTGTTGTTTCTTTTTTTGACGGTTAAACTATCACCAAGTTTTTTTTTTTTAAATTTCAAAACACACAAGCTGATTATAGCATGAGGTTTGTACAATATTAACTACATAGTAAAAAAAAAACAAAAAAACAATTAAAACGCATGTTAACGTGCATGTCAAATCGCTCTGTTCACTTAAAAGTTTGCAGAGGGATGAAAAAAAGTTGAAATAATAACCTGCCTGTCAAAGAAACAAGGGCAGCTCTTTTTCCCGGGATGGGGTGACAAAATCAAAAAGCTAAAATCAAGCAACCATTAGCCGGCGACGTGCTGAGAGAAAGTGTAAAAAAAAAAAAAAAAAAAGTTGGCTTGATTGACATCTTTTTTTTTTTTTCTACAATGGGCGGGCGGGCAGCCTGGCAGGGCGAATCAAGCTGAGTGGAGGAAAGAAAAAAAAAAAGCCGCTGGTTTTCCTGACGCTTTAAGATTCTATTCCCAATCAAGGGAGCGGAGGGCGACGGGAGCGCGTGTAATTTGATGGAGAGACACACACACACACACACACACACCTAACTGTGGATCACAAGTAACAGCAAATACAGTTCCAATAAACCCAGTGCAGATGAAAGACGTGTGGGTATGCGATTGATTTCTTCAAAACAGGGCCGAAGAAAAGGTAATCCTACACACGTTACGAGTTTTTAGAATTAAAAAACCAAAAAAACGAGAGAGGGAGGTTCCGGCAGCCGTGCGACAAATGTGCTTTTCCCCGACGTCGTGACCGATCACCCGCGCTGCACTGGCCGCGCATAACGCTCAGGAATCTTTTTCAGTCCCGGCTTGTTTACACCCTCTGTCCGCTAAACAGTGTCTTCCTTTCATCATCTCCTCAGCGAAGCGCCCCCCCCTCCCATTTCTCTCCTCGCCTTTTTTTTTTTTTCTTCGCTGCGTCTGTAGCGCAGCGAGGAGGCAGGCCGGGGCCGACTGCGGCTCGCTTTTCAGGCTACGTTATGTAAAGCTTTTCGCACTTCCCTCCCGCGGACGGCCGCGCGCGCACGCAACACGCCCGGACGTCACGCGCGCTCGTACAGGAGGGAAAAAAAAAATAATCAAATAAAGAGACAAGAGAGAGAGATGAAAGACAGAATCGATACCTGTGACATTTTGTGTTAATGTACCTATTGAACTGTATTTGTGCAGCCGCGGCTGACATTCTCGGAAAGACGGGCCGGGCATGATAAGGTTTTTTTTTTTTTTTTCCCGCCCTTTCTGTTGTGTAATCCTGAACCCTGCATATGTTTCTCATTCATGCTGTTTTTCTTTTATGAATGGCAAAGTAAAGGAGCCTCCGGAGCAGCGGCGTATGTTTTCTGTATATCCTTCCTTTCCATTGTGTGACGCGACGCAGGTGGCGGACGCGAGCGAGCGCGAGGATGTGTCGAGTAGCTCGGTTCAGGCAGCGCGTGCCGGGCCTGGCGCGGTCGCCGAGGAAAACGGAGCCGCGTCGGACGGCTTGCGAGCGAGCGGGCGCCGGTCGCGAACGATAAGACGGCTTGTTCGGAGCCGCACGGGATTGTGCGCGCAAAAGTGTGTGTGTTTGAGAAAAAAGGGGGATGGGGACGCCGCGGGAACGCGGTGAGAGGTTAGATGTACGGACAGGCAAGCGGACGTTATCGCACACTGCTGCAACGCCCGCGTGAGTGTGTGCGCTTGGCAGGTCGCACACGAGTCGAGCGGAGACGAGCGAGGCTATGCCGCAAAACCCGTCGCGGCGTCCGAAACGGGCCCTGACCGACGCAGGATACCTGCCGTGCCGGCCTGTTTCGGAGGGGGGGGGGTTCGTCACCCTGTCATTAGTTCCCCGCCGCTCCCGTGTCATTAAGTCTCAATTCTCCCCTCTCGACTGAATGGCGCGATCCGCATGGCTGTTTATCAGACAGCCCTGCCGAGGACTGGACCGGGCATCCGGCCGGCGCCGCGGGAACCGCCCTCATCTTTCGGCGTTTCATCGCCTGAGCTCGGGAGGAATCCTTGCACGCGTGCCGTGTCCTGGCTTACTTTGTCGAGTCCCAAGACTTTTTGTTTTTTTTTTGACGATGACTGCAGGGACTTTTCTCCTTCCCTCCTGTCCATCTCACTCACTGCACGGTGACCTTGCCTGCGGCTGCATTAGGTGAATAATAGGCTTTATTTGGGGGATTTCAAAGTTAGAGACAAGGACAGATGAGACTGTCACGGCGCCGCCCGAGCCTGTTCGAGGGCCAGCGGCTGGAAAATGACCGGCGCGCTCGATTTTACCGGCCTGACAGGACTCCCCCAGGGTGCCGACGGAGGAGCGACACGCGAGCGGGAGGCCACTGCGAACTTTCGGGGGTTTTTCCAATTTCTCACTCTCCGGTGAGGTCTTGTCCCGCGCAGCCACGCTGGAATGAAAGTTTCAGCTCAGATCCGTCAGAGCTGCGGCCGAGGTGAAGCAGCGTTAAACAAAAAAAAAAAAAAAAAGTTGATTACATCTTCGGATTTTGGCAGCGCTTGGTAAGGCTGCTGTATCTGGATCACTACAGGCCTCGTATAGATTTTATTACTATACGGTCATTATAAAAATATGAAAGGCTCACCAGGAAGCCCGCAACCTGTCGACTATGAATTCTTCTCCTCTCAACCAAGAATATCGAACGTAACTGGAGAGCGGGAGCTGCCGCATTAACTTTTTATTAGGTGGCAAAATAAAGAAGAGAAAACTCAATAGCTACATTACTTCATATGTCATGTGGAATCCCCGGCGTAAACACCGCACACAACTTTTTAATGAAAACCTCCCCTTATTCAACACATTGATTTAGAGAGAGAGATGAGCGCCCCGCTCTTCCAAGGGCGACGACCTCTGACCTCGCCAGGGGAGTGAACGCGCGGCACCTTCCTGCCGAACGCAGGGTGGAGGCACGGGAGCAGGCTTTTCACCACGCGTCCTGCGCGACAGGCAAATCAAACTATGCGGTGAAGTTAATACGGTTTTGATTCAGAAAACTGTCTTTCGCCATTCAAAAAAGAAAGAGCGACGGAGCGCCGAGTCTTTTTCGACTCCAGAAATCGAAGGAGTCGGCCTCGCGTCACTTTCTGACAGCAGGTAGCTCTGCGGCCGAGCGGACCCTGCTGGCTTTTCGCTTCTGGCTTGCCGCGCGAGCTCAAAAAACGCGCGAACTGCAGCTGAGGCGAAGCGGCGCCAAAAAAAAAAAAGTGTTGATTATATCTACATACTTTAGCAGTGCTTGATGACACTTAAGCTGCCCGTCTCCTGACATCACGTGTGGAATTATTCATGAGCGAGCCGCGGCTCTGCCTCCTTCCCACCCTTGTTGTAGGCTATAAGAACTACACGCTGAGCTGGCTTTAATCTCACTTCTATACGCTCCTCCGGAGAGAATATGCACATGAGAAAAGAGGATGAATTGGATGTGTGTGGGAGGTGCTGGAAATGTATTAGATGTAGTTATCGGCTGCTGGAACGGTGAAGGGAAAAAAAAAGAAAAGGTCCTTGTGACATTTGCCAGCCGTGCTAACTGTAATTTGGAAATGAATTTGTAGTTAAAAAAAAAAAAAGCACCCACAGAGGATGAATCATGCCAAAAGATTCATTCATTATTGATACATATCATTAGCGGGCATCTACGACACTAACCATTTATGCAGATTCTAACACACATGGATTCAGAGAAAAAGGCGCGTTTCCTCTGCGGTCTCAAGCGTCGCACCAAATGTCGTCCCCCTGCCCGAGATCCTCGGTAAATCTGAAGTGACTTTTCTGATTCGTTTTCACTTCCGCTGGTTTTTGTCTCTTCACAAAGGCTCGACTTTAACAGCGGCGCGGTGCAGTTAATGTACAGGCTGGATATACTGACTTTCCGTTGTTTTTATGTTTTTTTCTGAGGCAACACATTTGACAGCTGGCTGACTCCCGACTGCCGCCGCCCCCTTCGTCAGCGCTGCAAACTGAGCCGCTCATTAAACTCCGGCTTCAGCTCACGTGAGGCTCATTTCTCGATTGTCTGCCGTAGCTCAACACCCCCACCCCACCACCCCCACCCCCCGAAGAAACCCGCAGATTCCGGGCGCCCGCCACATCTGTGGCCATTGACAGGTTGTTGCTAGGTTACAGGTATAAAATAAGAATCGGGCAAAGTGGCGCTAATGCGCAGTGGGCGTGCTCTAATGCCAGAGACTCGGAATTATCTGAGGAGCTGTCGGTGAATTTCGATGCACGGGCGGGGGCGGCGCGTGACGCGCACGCGTCGCTGCCTCATTGTTGGATTCGGTCGGAGTTTGGTGCCTCCACCCGTGCTCCTCTCTTCTCAATCTTGCTTAGTTCCACTATTTACCTCTCTTACTTTACTCCTTTCCCTTCCCGCCTCTCTTGCGTTTCTCATTTCCCACGACTCGCTCCCGCTTTTTTGAGCTTTTTTTTTTCCCTCCCCCTTCTCTGTGTCAACACTCCCGCTTCCTTTTCAGTCTCCCGGTGCCTCATTCTCAAGCCTGAGATTGAGAGCCTGAGATGTATCGATCCAACCCGGCTAAAGGCGGAGAATCAAGTGTGTGTGTGTGTGTGTGTGTCGGGGGGGTAAGAAAAGAGAAAGATGGAGAGAGATGCTGACTTAGGGTTTTTTAAAGAGTAATGTGGGTATGATAGGGAGAGAAAGAGAGAGGCGGTGTGAGCTTTAGAAAGGACAGTGAGATGAACCCAAAAGGGCGAGAGGCTGCTACTTGTAGAGGCGCAGAGGTTGGAAGAGAAATGGGGGGGGGGGGGGGGTGGCTGGGGGGTATTTTTAACATCAGAGGGATGGGAGGTGAAAACGAGGCGCGGGAAAAGGGTTTTTTGAGAGGAAAGGGGGGGGGGGCAGGGGAGGCCGAGAGGGGGAGAACGGAGCCATGAACAGTGGGGCGGGAGGAAGAAGGAGAGAGAGCGATAAAGAGATCATGCGAGGCAGAGAGGAAGAGAGAGGTAAACAGAGAGCGAGGGAGAGGCGGGGAGGGAGAACGGAGTGACATTTACGGAGCGGTGATGATCGAGTAGGCGTGAAGGTTAAAGCCATTTTCTCCCCATGTAGCCAGACACGCAGCACACACACACACACACACACACACACACACTATTCACGTGCTCACGCACACACCGCATCAACAAATGCGGGATCTGGATCACTACAGGCCTCGTATAGATTTTATTACTATACGGTCATTATAAAAATATGAAAGGCTCACCAGGAAGCCCGCAACCTGTCGACTATGAATTCTTCTCCTCTCAACCAAGAATATCGAACGTAACTGGAGAGCGGGAGCTGCTGCATTAACTTTTTATTAGGTGGCAAAATAAAGAAGAGAAAACTCAATAGCTACATTACTTCATATGTCATGTGGAATCCCCGGCGTAAACACCGCACACAACTTTTTAATGAAAACCTCCCCCTATTCAACACATTGATTTAGAGAGAGAGATGAGCGCCCCGCTCTTCCGAGGGCGACGACCTCTGACCTCGCCAGGGGAGTGAACGCATGGCACCTTCCTGCCGAACGCAGGGTGGAGGCACGGGAGCAGGCTTTTCACCGCGTGTCCTGCGCGACGAGGCAGCGGCGAACAATGAGTAGCTTTTTTTTTTCTTTTATGTCAGTCGCCGACAAATTTCCACAGGTGCCGTGGACTCACGTTAACTGTGCGACTTTGGAAAACAGCAAAAACTAAACTCCTGGCTATCGTCTGATCAATATGCTCGCTCTCTCTCTGTCTGACAGCACTACAATTAACGCCACAGAAGGTTTCGTTGGACCTTTTACAGTTCTAACTGAAATAAAACACTGGTCGACACCAGAGTTTGGTATTTCCCTCACATTGCTCAGCCTGTGTGTGTGTCAGTCTCAGCAGCCAGACTCCCTCCGCTCCAGAGGTGACAGATTTCTGGAGGGACTCTCGCTCCATCTCCCGCGATAACCCGGGTCTGTCAGAAACGGCGCCCGCCGTTTGTCTCCCCCATGTAAAAGATAAGGGGTGGGATTTTTATTTTTATTTTTTTTATTTTTGTTTGTTCTGACATTTGCAGTTCTGCCGGCAGAGCTGCGCGGGCGCTCCTTATTGGGCTAACCTTTGAGGGGCGAGCGGTCTTTATGTTGTCTGACATACAGGGAAGGTGGAGGAGGTAAAGGAAAACAAGAAAAAATACGGCGGGAGGCTGTTATGTTCAGCGATCAAAACGCCGACAGGCTCAGCTGGCCCGTTGCCGTTTCATGCAGTATTTCATCTCTGAGGTAATCTCTGCGGCATATTGTCTTTCCTTGTCCGTGAAAAAACAAAAACAAACCAATCTGTGTTTGTGTGTTTGAACAGCCACTCAACCCTCGGGCGGTTTTCGGCCTAAACAAAAGGGTCGCCGGCGATCTGTGCAATAACCTTCCAGTCTGAGGAGAGACCGCTGTCGCTGTTTGTCCGCCCGCGTGGGCTTCCAACGCCGGAGCGGTTTCCCACCACGTGTAACCCTGAGGTCCTCTCCTCTCCCCTCCTCACCTCAGTGAGACACTTATACTCCACAATATGCCAGATAGTGAACAGATACTGGGCGAAACAGTTAGTTGTAAAATGTCTCGCTTTTAAAGGCAAGAAATTAAACGGAACAATGTGATAATCTGCTGATGATTTAAGCCGCTCACACTGAGCAAAAATGCTAAATACTGGCTGGTTCCGCCTCTTTAA